>CM050163.1:397007185-397019685 GCA_027410445.1 Discoglossus pictus | reverse complement strand
TATAACACAGTCTCTTTCTTTCACTGGATCTCTCTCACTCTCCTCCTGTCTCTCTTCCTGTCTGCCTATTGATTAATTTCTGTCTGTCAACACTGCTCTGTCTCAGCCTGTGTTGATTTTTTCCCTCAGTCTGTGATCTTTCTCACTCTTTTGCTGTCTCTTTTCATCTTTTTGCTCTGTCTCCTCATGTCTCCTGAATTCTTTCTAACCTCTCTTCCTTGCTCTCCTGAGTTTGTGTCCCATTTTCTTTCTTTTTATCTGTCGTTACACTTTTCTTTTGATTATCTCCCTTTCCAGAGCTTTTCCCTTCATCTCACAGTTCCTGTCTCTCCTCTCCCTGTTCCTCCCCGTTTGCACCTATCCTTCTCCCTTGGGGTCCCTTCTCTCAGTGTGTCTGATACTGTCTCTCTTCTGCTTTCTTTATGTCTTAATCTTCATAAACAGATCTCTCTTCTGCATCATCTCCCCACATCTCTCTTCTTATCTATTACCTCTCACTTCTACCCCTCTGTCTCTCCCCGCTCATCCCTGTCTCTCAACCTCCCTGCACTCTCACACCCAGTCTCTTTTTGTCTGCCTCTACTTACAGACACAACTTTCCCTATCTATTCTGTCTTTTATGTGACTATTTTCCCTCTGTATCTCACCTGCTCCCAGTACCATGTCTCTTTTCACTCCACATTACCTCCTTTTCTCCTTCTCTCTTCAGCTCTCCAGATCTCATTCTTCCTGTTTATTTCTTGCTGCTTTTCCTCCTCACATCTTCAATTTATTGATCAGCAGATAATGAGGACACAGTCTGAATGACAACAGAGGAGAGAGACAGAGAGATAGAAACAGGCTCTTATTACAGTCCCCCCCACACAGCTCTCATAAATAGTGTGTGTATATAAAAACACATTATATGTGTATATAAAGACATGCCCATATATAAACACACACAGCTGTCACATGTATGATAAGTATGTGTGTGTGTATATATATATATATATATGTGTGTGTGTGTATATATATATATATATATATATACACACACATACACAGTGTATCTATAAATAATACAAATACATGCATACATATAATAATATTAATATGCATAGAAACATATAATCTTTAAGCAATCTATATTTTCTAGGTGGCAGGATTAGTTTATACTTTTAAAAATAGATCATTATTATTATTATAATATTAAATATTTTTTCATATGTAACACACAGGGATATACATAAATATTTAACATTTAGGAGCCTGGTAGATTTTATAGGAGCCAGACTGGCTGTTTATATGAGTCTGAAAAAAGAAATAAATTATACTTCATAAAAAAAAAATATATTTGGGAGCTTGCAGTACAAATTTTATGAGCCCAGGCTAGCAAGTTAAATTTCAGAAGCCTTTACGGCCACCCAGGATACTGGCATTTTTGTTATATATATATATATATATATATATATATATATATATATATATATATATATAATATATCGATATAGATATACACACACACATTATATATATATATATATATATATATATATATATATACACACACACACACTCACACATCTGTGTGTACACATGTAAATATATGATTAACTCTATGTCTGTCACAGAGGACTGCAGACCAATGATTATTAACCCATCCCCTGTCAGACATCTCTTTCCTTCCAAAGAGACAATCAGAGATTAACCCCTTTCCTGACACTGTAATCTGGAGAGCAATGATTATACCAATCCCAGCCACTGAACTCTGCAAAGTATGTGTTAACCCCTTCCAGTCACTGTGACTTGCAGAACAATACTTAAACACTTCCCTGCTACAATGACATGCAGAGCACTAGTGACAAACTAGGACAATGGTTATATGTCTATCGGAGAGGCACATGCAGAGCAAATATTAACCTATTCACTGCCACAGAGTAGTACAGTAAAGTGATCACAAAGTACTGCAAACCCCTCTGTCTGCCACAGTGACCTGGAGTGTACAGACTAACATAGAGACCTGCACACCATAGATTAACCCTTACTGGGTACCGAGATATACCGGACATTCCCAGTAGTGATTAACCCAGACACTTGCAGACAATGTATAACATGTTTCAGAGAACTGCAAAGCACGTGTTAACCCCTTCTTTGCTAGAGAGACCAGCAGCGTTATTATTATTATTCTTTATTTGTAACATACCAACATACAGCCTTATTAAATTGTGATTTGGCCAATTGAATAGGGCTCTATATAAGCACAGAGCATATTTTTTTACAGACGTTTTTAGTCAGTGAAGACCTTGCTTTTGGATAGAAGTTCACTAACTAAAAACTTCTGTACAAAAAATATGCTATGTGCTTATATAGAGCCCTATTCAATTGGCTGAATCACAATTTAATAAGGCTGATATTCTGCAACACTATACAGGGGCTGAGTACAAAGCAAAAACAATTGCAAAATAATGGAGGGCCCTGACTTTGATTTTAAAACCAGTGCTTTCCCTGAAGCAAAGACACAGGATTGAAAACTCCCAAACTTACAATCTAAACAAAAGTACAAACTTACAATTAGGGTCATGATTAAATCATTAATACTTACAGAGCTGTGATCCACACTTTCTCTGCTAGTGATCTGCAGAGCACTGATTAACCCGTTCCTTACCACATTAGTGATGGATCCCTTCCATTCCAGGTAGCTTCTGGGCAGCAATGAACCACTTTCCTACTACAGACATAAAAGCAGTGGTTAACTCGCTGCTGGCCACAGTACAGTGCTTATCTATTCCCTACTTCCCAGGGGACACCTGCCATGCACTAATTAACCATTTCCCTGTCTATCACATAAAATCCTGTGGAGCAGTGATTAAAACTTTCTCTACAACAGAAACTCGCAGAGTAATGATTAACACATTCCCTGCCACACAATAGCTCCTTTCTGTTGCTGAGAACTACTGAACATATGCAAAGTGCAGATTAACTCCTTTCTACCTACAAAGGACTGCAAACCCCATCCAATAGCAAAGTGACAGCTTTCTTCAGTGGGTGAGAACAGCTTGTACAGCGTCTGAACCAGAGTAGTAAGATTGTCATTCACATGGGTTTTTTCTATGACCCACATGGATATTGCTGATGGTGGTAATAGACTACTTGGAGTTTGCTGAAGGTTTTGCAGGACCACCTAATGATTTTTATATCTACTGCTTAACACCTACAATGCACTGATATACTGCAGTATAGCCTATATACTTCTGCACTTATACTACTCATTTATAATCTCAATTGTTCTGTGAACCACAAGAAAAAAGTTCCCAGACCACCGGAAGTCTGCACATTTTGGGAATCTCCTCTCAAGACTTAGTATTGTCAGAGGGCCATTTGGTCCAAAACGTTGTTATTTTGCATCCGGCACCAATAAAGGGATTCATAAAATTTCAAGTGCAACCATCTGGCAGCTTTTTATATTAATCTTCGGCTTTGGAACAAGCCTAGTGGTATGTGCTTGGTTTATTTACACATCTGGAACTTGCTGACTGTATATGTGTATATATATATATATATATATATATATATATATATATATATATATATATATAGACACATTCATCTTTTGTCAGCTCACTTTTTCTATGCACACAAAACATTTACACATATCTGTTCCCAAATCGACTCTGTGTACAGAGACGGCAGGATCCCAAAATGGCTTGACTGACCTCAAAACCCATTCCTACGACTTCGAAATCTCTCTAGAACCATTTTGAGGTCTCCACAATTCTCTCCCACTTGTGATAATTATCATATAGGACACCCCTGGGCAAACAAGGGAACACCGAAGTCCATAGAACAAAATTGGAAATACATTCTGGAGACATGCTCTAGTTTCTCTGTGTGGTACATTACTATTACACTAGTCGTTTGACATTATCTCGTTTCCCCATCCCCCTGCGTCTCGTTCCCCCATCCCCCTGCGTCTCGTTCCCCCACCCCCTGTGTCTATTTCTTCCTTTCCCTTTCTGTCTCTTTCTCCCTCTCTGTCCCCCCCCGCTCCTTGTCTCTCTCTGTGCGCCCTCTCTCTGTGTGCCCTATCCCTCTCTCTGTGCGCCCTCTCTCTCTCTGTCCTCTCGTTGTTTTCTTTGTGCTCTGTCTTTCTCCCCTTCCCTTTCTCTTCCTCCTGTCTCCTTCACCCCTCCCCTGTGTCCCTTTCCCCCTTTGTCTGTTTCCTGTTTCCCCCCTCTGACTCTTTCCCCCTTTCCCCCCCTCTGTCTCTCCCTCCCCCCTCTGTTCCTTCCGCTAGCACGGTGCTTTGCGAATGCGCGGCGAGTGCACTGCGGCATGTGTCTCTTTCCCCCATCCCCCTGCGTCTCTTTCCCCCATCCCCCTGCGTCTCGTTCCCCCATCCCCCTGCGTCTCGTTCCCCCATCCCCCTGCGTCTCGTTTCCCCATCCCCCTGCGTCTTGTTCCCCCATCCCCCTGCGTCTCGTTCCCCCACCCCCTGTGTCTATTTCCCCCTTTCCCCTTCTGTCTCTTTCTCCCTCTCTATCCCCCCCGCTCCTTGTCTCTCTCTGTGCGCCCTCTCTCTGTGTGCCCTATCCCTCTCTCTGTGCGCCCTCTCTCTCTCTGTCCTCTCGTTGTCTTCTTTGTGCTCTGTCTTTCTGTCTCTCTCCCCTTCCCTTTCTCTCCCTCCTGTCTCATTCACCCCTCCCCTGTGTCCCTTTCCCCCTTTGTCTGTTTCCTGTTTTCCCCCTCTGTCTCTTTCCCCCTTTCCCCCCTCTGTCTCTCCCTCCCCCCTCTTTTCCTTCCGCTAGCACGGTGCTTTGCGAATGCACCGCGAGTGCCGCACATGCGCACTGCGGCATGTACACAAATCCGTACAATAGTTTGTGAAGTCTACATGGGCTCCCCTGGAGCGTTGCGCACACTTCACAAACTATATTAGTGATTATTTGTATTATTTCCGACATGGAAGGGCAGATAATTTTTGTCAACCACAGTACTAATTGCATTATAAGCCACTAATTAGCACTTAGAAAGAGTATTGCATACATTAGTTTACTAAATGACAGTCCTGCTTTAATTTGTGATGTGGGTTGTTTTGTTTCACTTGGCCTCCCCATTTTGTCTTAGAGTGCATATTTGGTGGTTTTGTGCCATAAAATCCACAAAAGGGGGGATATACTAAAATAAGCAAATATTCTAGGGTGGAGTAAAATCATTGATCACAATCATTGATAGAATAGTAGAAAATGGAATTTTACATGTACAATTTTGCAATGTAAAACAAAATAAATGACAAACTTACTGTAACTGTGACCCTTTTAAGAACTGTATAACATTATATTTTCTTCTGTATCAAATACTCTGATGTTCTTTAATCGTGTGTAGCCCTGTTAATTTAATATTGGAAGAAAATGATTTAAATGACTGGTATTATGGTAAATGTAATAAACATCAATTTCTTGGCTATAAGCACCACCCCTGGAATCCTTTAGTGTTATTACCTTTGCTGTCAGATGTACAGCAATCTGATTGGCTGAAAACACACATAATAAAATATTAGAAGTTAGGGGTGGTGCTTGAAGCTGACAGACTTCCAGTCTATTAGCCAATCAAAGTAAGTAAAATGTACTATTAATATTAAAATAACAAGAACATCATCAAACCACTTAAAACAAAGGCAAATATGAAACCATACAACCATGTTAAGGAGAAAGGAGCCGACAAACCCATTAATATGATTGTTTAAGAAGAATAAATAAAGGGGCACTGAAGTTCAAGAAAAGCAGATCTTATTTGTGAAGTATGTAATAAACTAACATTATCAGCTGTGTAAACTATGGAAAAATGCAGAATTTTTGAAGACTGGAAAATTCAGGTTGTCTTTGCTACATCAAAACTCGATCATAAGGGTGTGTTTTATCTATCAGTGCTGGGGGTGGAGGAAGAAAGAGGAAGATTCAGAGGACTTTGTTAGCTAATTGGATGTGACTGAAATGACACCACACCCCTTCCACCTCACTGGCCAGAAGCAGGCATGAAATACAAGCATTGTCCTCAAGAAAAATAAACAACCATTAACACAAAGCTTTCACTAATGTATCATGGATGCCTCCAGAGGCATCAACATTTACTTTTCTCTAAAAACAAGATGTTTTTAACTTTCTCTAATCTAAGACAAGCTGCTTATATCTGCCACACACAGTACATCGAGTCATTCTATACTCATACTGATTTATTGTATTTACAAATAATTGTTTTCCACACAATAGAGCTGCATATACAGGCGCAGTGTACCTACCAATAGAAACACTGCATTCAAGTATGGATTTTAACAATTTACTAACCTTCAAGCCAACAGCAGCTCAATGCAAAGATCTACAGCTCAGTGTCTGACTGCCCCTCTTCCTTCTGCAGGGGGACTACACATCCCATGAGGGCCCTTTGCCTTATTCTCGTGATCCAACAGGTCTTTACACGTCTTCACATCTCTCAGCCATGGACAAGGTCTGGCTAGTGACTAGTAGGACACACACCATGTACACAGGAGAATACTATACCACACTATGCAAGTCTTTACATCTCTCAGCCATGGACAAGGTCTGGCTAGTGACTAGTGGGACATGCACCATGTACACAGGAGAATACTATACCACACTATGCAAGTCTTTACACCTCTCAGCCATGGACAAGGTCTGGCTAGTGACTAGTAGGACACACACCATGTACACAGGAGAATACTATACCACACTATGCAAGTCTTTACACCTCTCAGCCATGGACAAGGTCTGGCTAGTGACTAGTAGGACACACACCATGTACACAGGAGAATACTATACCACACTCAGCAAGTCTTTACATCTCTCAGCCATGGACAAGGTCTGGCTAGTGACTAGTAGGACACACACCATGTACACTAGAGAATACTATACCACACTATGCAAGTCTTTACACCTCACAGCCATGTACAAGGTCTGGCTAGTGACTAGTAGGACACACACCATGTACACAGGAGAATACTATACCACACTATGCAAGTCTTTACATCTCTCAGCCATGGACAAGGTCTGGCTAGTGACTAGTGGGACATGCACCATGTACACAGGAGAATACTATACCACACTATGCAAGTCTTTACACCTCTCAGTCATGTACAAGGTCTGGCTAGTGACTAGTAGGACACACACCATGTACACAGGAGAATACTATACCACACTATGCAAGTCTTTACACCTCTCAGCCATGGACAAGGTCTGGCTAGTGACTAGTAGGACACACATCATGTACACAGGAGAATACTATACCACACTATGCAAGTCTTTACATCTCTCAGCCATGTACAAGGTCTGGCTAGTGACTAGTAGGACACACACCATGTACACAGGAGAATACTATACCACACTATGCAAGTGTTTACATCTCTCAGCCATGGACAAGGTCTGGCTAGTGACTAGTAGGACACACACCATGTACACAGGAGGATACTATACCACACTATGCAAGTCTTTACACCTCACAGCCATGTACAAGGTCTGGCTAGTGACTAGTAGGACACACACCATGTACACAGGAGGATACTATACCACACTATGCAAGTCTTTACACCTCACAGCCATGTACAAGGTCTGGCTAGTGACTAGTAGGACACACACCATGTACACAGGAGAATACTATACCACACTATGCAAGTCTTTACACCTCACAGCCATGTACAAGGTCTGGCTAGTGACTACTAGGACACACACCATGTACACAGGAGAATACTATACCACACTATGCAAGTCTTTACACCTCACAGCCATGGACAAGGTCTGGCTAGTGACTACTAGGACACACACCATGTACACAGGAGGATACTATACCACACTATGCAAGTCTTTACACCTCTCAGCCATGTACAAGGTCTGGCTAGTGACTAGTAGGACACACACCATGTACACAGGAGGATACTATACCACACTATGCAAGTCTTTACACCTCACAGCCATGTACAAGGTCTGGCTAGTGACTACTAGGACACACACCATGTACACAGGAGAATACTATACCACACTATGCAAGTCTTTACATCTCTCAGCCATGGACAAGGTCTGGCTAGTGACTAGTGGGACATGCACCATGTACACAGGAGAATACTATACTACACTATGCAAGTCTTTACACCTCTCAGCCATGGACAAGGTCTGGCTAGTGACTAGTAGGACACACACCATGTACACAGGAGGATACTATACCACACTATGCAAGTCTTTACACCTCACAGCCATGTACAAGGTCTGGCTAGTGACTACTAGGACACACACCATGTACACAGGAGAATACTATACCACACTATGCAAGTCTTTACACCTCACAGCCATGGACAAGGTCTGGCTAGTGACTACTAGGACACACACCATGTACACAGGAGAATACTATACCACACTATGCAAGTCTTTACACCTCACAGCCATGGACAAGGTCTGGCTAGTGACTACTAGGACACACACCATGTACACAGGAGAATACTATACCACACTATGCAAGTCTTTACACCTCTCAGCCATGTACAAGGTCTGGCTAGTGACTAGTAGGACACACACCATGTACACAGGAGAATACTATACCACACTATGCAAGTCTTTATACCTCACAGCCATGTACAAGGTCTGGCTAGTGACTAGTAGGACACACACCATGAACACAGGAGAACACTATACTACACTATGCAAGTCTTTATACCTCACAGCCATGTACAAGGTCTGGCTAGTGACTAGTGGGACACACACCATGTACACAGGAGAATACTATACCACACTATGCAAGTCTTTACACCTCACAGCCATGTACAAGGTCTGGCTAGTGACTAGTGGGACACATGCCATGTACACAGGAGAATACTATACCACACTATGCAAGTCTTTACATCTCTCAGCCATGGACAAGGTCTGGCTAGTGACTAGTAGGACACATGCCATGTACACAGGAGAATACTATACCACAGTCAGCAAGTATTTATACCTCACAGCCATGTACAAGGTCTGGCTAGTGACTAGTAGGACACACACCATGTACACTAGAGAATACTATACCACACTCAGCAAGTCTTTACATCTCTCAGCCATGGACAAGGTCTGGCTAGTGACTAGTAGGACACACACCATGTACACTAGAGAATACTATACCACACTCAGCAAGTCTTTACACCTCTCAGCCATGTACAAGGTCTGGCTAGTGACTAGTAGGACACACACCATGTACACAGGAGAATACTATACCACACTCAGCAAGTCTTTACATCTCTCAGCCATGGACAAGGTCTGGCTAGTGACTACTAGGACACACATCATGTACACAGGAGAATACTATACCACACTCAGCAAGTCTTTACATCTCTCAGCCATGGACAAGGTCTGGCTAGTGACTAGTAGGACACACACCATGTACACAGGAGAATACTATACCACACTATGCAAGTCTTTACACCTCTCAGCCATGTACAAGGTCTGGCTAGTGACTAGTAGGACACACACCATGTACACAGGAGAATACTATACCACACTATGCAAGTCTTTACACCTCACAGTCATGTACAAGGTTTGGCTAGTGACTAGTGGGACACACACCATGTACACAGGAGAATACTATACCACACTATGCAAGTCTTTACACCTCTCAGCCATGTACAAGGTTTGGCTAGTGACTAGTAGGACACACACCATGTACACAGGAGAATACTATACCACACTATGCAAGTCTTTACACCTCACAGCCATGTACAAGGTCTGGCTAGTGACTACTACGACACACACCATGTACACAGGAGAATACTATACCACACTATGCAAGTCTTTACACCTCACAGCCATGTACAAGGTCTGGCTAGTGACTACTAGGACACACACCATGTACACAGGAGAATACTATACCACACTATGCAAGTCTTTACACCTCTCAGCCATGTACAAGGTTTGGCTAGTGACTAGTAGGACACACACCATGTACACAGGAGAATACTATACCACACTATGCAAGTCTTTACACCTCACAGCCATGTACAAGGTCTGGCTAGTGACTACTACGACACACACCATGTACACAGGAGAATACTATACCACACTATGCAAGTCTTTACACCTCTCAGCCATGTACAAGGTCTGGCTAGTGACTACTAGGACACACACCATGTACACAGGAGAATACTATACCACACTATGCAAGTCTTTACACCTCACAGCCATGTACAAGGCCTAGCTACTGACTAGTAGGACACACACCATGTACACAGGAGAATACTGAACCACACTATGCAAGTCTTTACACCTCACAGTCATGTACAAGGTCTGGCTAGTGACTAGTGGGACACACACCATGTACACAGGAGAATACTATACCACACTATGCAAGTCTTTACACCTCACAGCCATGTACAAGGTCTGGCTAGTGACTACTAGGACACACACCATGTACACAGGAGAATACTATACCACACTATGCAAGTCTTTACACCTCACAGCCATGAATAGGGTCTGGCTAGTGACTAGTAGGACACACACCACACTATGCAGGCCTTTAGACATCTCAGCCACGGACAAGGTCTGGCTAGTGACTAGTAGGCCTGGTGCCACACCCCATATACTATCTCACACTCAGCAGGCAAGTGACTAGTAGGCCTGGTGCCACACCCCATACACTATACCACACTCAGCAGGCTAGTGACTAGTAGGCCTGGTGCCACACCGCATATACTATACCACACTCAGCAGGCTAGTGACTAGAAGGCCTGGTGCCACACCCCATATACTATACCACACTCAGCAGGCTAGTGACTAGTAGGCCAGGTGCCACACCCCATATACTATACCACACTCAGCAGGCTAGTGACTAGTAGGCCTGGTGCCACACCCCATATACTATACCACACTCAGCAGGCTAGTGAGTAGTAGGCCTGGTGCCAAACCCCATATACTATACCACACTCAGCAGGCTAGTGACTAGTAGGCCTGGTGCCACACCCCATATACTATACCACACTCAGCAGGCTAGTGACTAGTAGGCCTGGTGCCACACCCCATATACTATACCACACTCAGCAGGCTAGTGACTAGTAGGCCTGGTGCCACACCCCATATACTATACCACACTCAGCAGGCTAGTGACTAGTAGGCCTGGTGCCACACCCCATATACTATACCACACTCAGCCGGCTAGTGACTAGTAGGCCTGGTGCCACACCCCATATACTATACCACACTCAGCAGGCTAGTGACTAGTAGGCCTGGTGCCACACCCCATATACTATACCACACTCAGCAGGCTAGTGACTAGTAGGCCTGGTGCCACACCCCATATACTATACCACACTCAGCAGGCTAGTGACTAGTAGGCCTGGTGCCACACCCCATATACTATACCACACTCAGCAGGCTAGTGACTAGTAGGCCTGGTGCCACACCCCATATACTATACCACACTCAGAAGGCTAGTGACTAGAAGGCCTGGTGCCACACCCCATATACTATACCACACTCAGCAGGCTAGTGACTAGTAGGCCTGGTGCCACACCCCATATACTATACCACACTCAGCCGGCTAGTGACTAGTAGGCCTGGTGCCACACCCCATATACTATACCACACTCAGCAGGCTAGTGACTAGTAGGCCTGGTGCCACACCCCATATACTATACCACACTCAGCAGGCTAGTGACTAGTAGGCCTGGTGCCACACCCCATATATTAAACCACACTCAGCAGGCTAGTGACTAGTAGGCCTGGTGCCACACCCCATATACTATACCACACTCAGCAGGCTAGTGACTAGTAGGCCTGGTGCCACACCCCATATACTATACCACACTCAGCAGGCTAGTGACTAGTAGGCCTGGTGCCACACCCCATATACTATACCACACTCAGCAGGCTAGTGACTAGTAGGCCTGGTGCCAAACCCCATATACTATACCACACTCAGCAGGCTAGTGACTAGTTGGCCTGGTGCCACACCCCATATACTATACCACACTCAGCAGGCTAGTGACTAGTAGGCCTGGTGCCACACCCCATATACTATCCCACACTCAGCAGGCAAGTGACTAGTAGGCCTGGTGCCACACCCCATATACTATACCACACTCAGCAGGCTAGTGACTAGTAGGCCTGGTGCCACACCGCATATACTATACCACACTCAGCAGGCTAGTGACTAGAAGGCTGGTGCCACACCCCATATACTATACCACACTCAGCAGGCTAGTGACTAGTAGGCCAGGTGCCACACCCCATATACTATACCACACTCAGCAGGCTAGTGACTAGTAGGCCTGGTGCCACACCCCATATACTATATCACACTCAGAAGGCTAGTGACTAGAAGGCCTGGTGCCACACCCCATATACTATACCACACTCAGCAGGCTAGTGACTAGTAGGCCTGGTGCCACACCCCATATACTATACCACACTCAGCAGGCTAGTGACTAGTAGGCCTGGTGCCAAACCCCATATACTAAACCACACTCAGCAGGCTAGTGACTAGTAGGCCTGGTG